>JAVKPL010003855.1:0-21213 GCA_032173675.1 Gastrolobium villosum
CTACCACAACTGATTCAGATAGGCTTTAAAGATATGATTCATATAACTCATGAAAACGGTCTTTGCATTTGTAAGCCCAAAAGGAATAACCAGATACTCATAGTATCCACATCGGAACCTGAAATCTATCTTTGGAACATAATCGGCTTTATCCGGACCGGAGATCAATCTTAGAAAATACAGTCGCACCACACAACTGATCCAACAAATCATCTATACGCGGAAAAGGATACTTATTCTTGAATGTAACCTTGTTCAACTGCCGGTAATCTGTACACAATCTATAGACTCGCCCTGTTTTTAACAAAGATCACTGGGACTCTCCATGAAGACACACTCAGTCTAATAAAATTCTTACTGGACAAGTCTTCAATCTACTTCTTTAACTCAGATGAGTCCAGAGGTGACATTCGGTATGGAGCTAGAGACATAGGCCTCACTCCAGTCAACTAGTTAATTGAAAATTCAATTTCTCTCTCTGACGGAAAATTTGAATTTCAACCTTATCACAGTCAAATTAAATGCTTCATTATTAATTCAAGCTCTTTCTGCCTAGTTGCAGTCCAAGTCTGCTGTAGTGCAGCCAAAATTGCTACAACATGATCCGGTGGTGGATCATCATTATTAAATGTCCTACGAGTCCTCCTTGGAGGAACCATATCTCTGCATATATTACACTAAGGAATGAGTTAGCTACGCTCACACTCAGTGATCACACATGCATTATACAGCACTCCAAGAAAACACTCAAGAACTTCCAACTTCAAATATCGTATGCTATATATCATGTAACTCCCTAGAGCAACTGCTCTGATGCCATAAATGTAACATCCCCATCACGAGCCGGTTCAATTTAAGATATATATGATACAAACAGAAACAACGGAAGGCTTAACTTATGAAAATACGAGCTAACTTTTTCTTTTTCTTTAATCTTTTTTCACATGACATATCACATTGCATACTTCTTCTAATTTAATTCTTATTTGACGGAGACGAAAATTGGACAGAGTAACCTCTGTAAATCGGACAACTAGGGATTTGCAAATCTCATTCTCAAGGTACCCTGATAGACAATTTATACAGTATATGCTTTCAGACATACCAGATATCCATATAGGATCATATACCCATCCATGGGCGCATGCATAACTTGGCTCCGTGCCACTATGTCTAACAGCATGCAATCCAACACATAAACATAAACTGAATACTACATCATCATATCAACATGCCTGAATACTCAAATGTACATGCATCCAATTGAAAGACATGTACAAACCATATACCAGCAATATACAAAATAAAGGATCAGACATCATGATCACCAAATGAATAGAACACTATACAACAATACATGTTCTCCAAAAATAACATCTATAATAAATAGTAGCCTCCGGCTACCCAGAACTCAATATCCTCATACTAGTACCTCTAGCCACGGGTAGTGTCCTTGTCCCATGAGGGCTCTTCAATTAACTGTGTTCCTGAAATCATATCCCCAAACGGGGTTAGAGACGAATCTCTAGTAAGCTCCAGGTTTATAGAGAACTCTCCATACCCTGGGCTCACTTCCTGCATGACAGTAAGATACATAATATACAAAACATCATATATCAAACTATACTGAACATATCTCGTATAACATATCATGTAATCAAATATCATAACTAAACAAAGCATAAACACAAATCTTATCAGAGACGTACGCAGTCATTCCCAAGGGATGACCCCAAGCGGAAGTCAACGCACGTAACAAATATCATAACTAAACAAAGCATAAACACAAATCTTATCAGAGACGTACGCAGTCATTCCCAAGGGATGACCCCAAGCGGAAATCAACGCACGTAACAAATATCATAACTAAACAAAGCATAAACACAAATCTTATCAGAGACGTACGCAGTCATTCCCAAGGGATGACCCCAAGCGGAAAGCAGTGCACATGTTCCCAAGGGAGGACCCCAAGCAGAACTCAACATATAACAAATATATACACACTTAGTCCCCATGGAGGACCCCAAGCGAACATCAGTGCATAAACAAGTCAATAGTCAGATATCATTACAGAAATAACATCAAAACATATCAAAGTAAACACATTAAACCATATCATATCACATCATCATATAGCTCTATATGAATGCATCTATATCATATATCTAATACCTATCATACAACCTGACCACAGTCCGTACACTATGGCGGAACACAAAGTAGGAGCGAACCCCATAAACATAGAGCTTACCTCTTGGAGCTTTACAATTTGCTTACTTGAAGAACAAGCTACTTATCTTGCCCGACGAGAATCCAAACGTTCACAGTCCCTAGGCACACCTAGAGAAGGAATTCAACACAAAACTCAATAAAATGATATAATGCCATGTAAATATACAAGACACACACTTTATTGTTTATTTTCTTTTTACTTAATCATATTAAGTCATGAGTGGGTGGCTCTTTGTTCAACAAATCCCCACAAAATTCCACATATTCACTTAGTCTTAGGATAGTCCTAAAAGGCCTTTAGAACACTCATTACTCCTCCTAGTACCTAAAAGCCTATTTTTCCCAATTTAAGGCAGAATGTACATTAAAAATGAGATATAAGATTTATCTTTGTCTAGTGCCTAAACCCAAGCTTATCCACCTATATAAATTATTTTATGCATAAAAGTATTCTCACTTTGCGAACAATATCTTCGAACATATACCTCCTTTGAGAATGGCCAAAACTCATATTAAGGCCATACAAAGGGGCTACCTTATTTTCCTTTTTATTTCACCAAAGCGAAGGTCCATACACCTTAGAATATTATTCCACGCATAAAAGTATGCTCGCTTTGTAAAACAGTAACTCCTAACACATACCTTCTTTTAAAATCTCCATAATCACATATAAGGCCCAAAGAAGGAACTTATTCATTTTTCTTTTTATCTAACTCAACTAAAGGTTCAAATATCTAATCATATAGTCCTTAGACCATATAAGTGCTCACTAGCACAAACAAGCACTCTTCAAACAGACTTCCTTTGTACATGGCTAAGAGGCACATAAAGGAAACCGTGCCAATTTCATGATTCAAATATTTTAGTCTAACTTTCGATGCATGACTTAGCCTTCTTTAATTCATTATTAAGTCCACAAACAACCTCAGCCCCTATTTTAAAGACACTAGGTCAATACACATATAAAGAGGAAAACCAGATTTCATTTCACTTTCTAATTCATTGAATCATTATCCAATCAATTCCAATGCATATAAGAGTTATCTTAATCTCATTAAATCCTTATAAATTCACTTCCACACCCTTTGTCATGCCTAGGGCAGATTCACCTTGATTTAAATCTCACTAAAATCTTGAAACCTACAACCATTTCATCACTTAATTCATCATAGTTTTAATTCTAATTTTAAGACTCCTCTTGGACAATTTTACAAACACTTAGTGTGCATATTTTTACACACCATGGCTGAACCATATTGGGCTCTTCAAAGATCATTTACAACTTTTATTCAGAACCAAACTTGCTTTGACAACTTCACCACCATAATCAATTATAAATCATACTCATTTCCATCAATTTAAATTTGAGAATAAAAAACTTTCCCACAAAATAATACTCATAAAAATAAATCATGAAGATCAAGAATCTAGCCATAGGAAATAGGGCATCTTACCTTGAATGACTCCTAAGCACTCAAAGGATTAATCTCCAAGCAAGGAATCACTCAAAAATTCAACAATTTTCCATGGAGATGAACAGTACCGCGAGCTGCCATGGAGGGAAATTCTCACTCAAAATTGCTTCACAAGGTGAAAAACACACTATGGGTTTTCTTTCTAAGGACCTAAGGAACAACTTTCACGTTGGGACTTTTTTGTTTTTGGTGGCTAGATGAGTGAGAAAGAGAGGAGAGAGAGAGAGAGAACCCTAACCCCCCCGACACCATGAAAGCCACGATGAAGCACAGAGAACATGAAAGAAAAGACGCGTAGGAAGAAGAAAATAAAAGGAGTTATGGTTTGTAAATATTAAGTTACTTTAACTGAGTAACAACTTATTTATCTACACACCTCCATTCATTACCAAACTTTACCCGATGGACTAGAATATTTTTTTAGTCATATTTCTAACTTTACTTTCACTTTTCGGGTAACTTTATTTACCTGCATTTTTTACCCCTTAACTGTCATTTTAACTCCTTTTTCACCAAAGGTGACTTTATTTCTTTTACTTCTAATTATTCTTCAATATTAAATCCACAACTATTAGTGTGGGTTATTATAGCCTTCTAATTCAAGCATGCCGGTGGAGCCCTCTTTGAAGCCTACTTCAAGGCCGTCTAATTCAAGCATGCCGATGGAGCCCTCTTTGAAGCGCCTTCGTTCTGTAGTTTCTACATCCTATGTTGACTCATCGTTGATTGAACGTCCTCAGAGGATGCAGACTGTTTCCAGGGTGGCAAACCCCATGGCGACAATGATGAAGGCTGTGGCAGAAGCTGCTGAAGATGTGGTAAAGTTCAAATCTTCAAGAAGCGTATTTGATGGGCTTGGTTATAATATGAATCAATCAGATGTTAACATCCAAATTGAAGATAATTACCAACATAAGGAGAAAAATCAATCATTGTATCTTCAAAGAGCTGACTATGGTGGTCAGGATGCTGCAAATATGACAATGTTGGAACATGAAACTGGTTTTCCTTCTGATTCTACTTCAGACAATGAAGGGTTTGATGATGTGAATGTTATGGGTCATAGGATGACTAGAGCTTCTCAGTTTGGCTCCTCTGTTGGAAACAGGGATGATGATTCACTGATGGTGGACTATAGTGTAGCCAAAAATGCTGATGATAGTATGCTTCTAAAACAAAATAGAGTTCAGGAGCATCCTGCTACTGCTCCTAATACTTCCAAGATAGTGAACATATCTGTTAATGGAAATGCTTGGAAGCCACCAGGCCCACCACAATACCAGGAACTAAGAGAGGTTGCCGATTTAGATGGCTGTAAAACTTTAGGCAGTGAAACGGGAGCTCCCAGATCTGGCCTGCAACTGGTGAAAGAGAATGCAAAAGCTATAAAAATTAGTAATGGGAATGTGAGTTGTTTTACATGCGTACATTCTGATCAGACTTGGAGTTTTGTTATAACTTAATAGTATGATATGCTTGACCATTCAATTTTAGCTTGTTTTCACTGATATTATGACATTAACAGGCAAACCCTACTTCGGATTTGCAGAAAGGATCTCAGAAGGCACAACTATCTACTTCTGGTGAGTTTTCTATTTCTTTGAAACACTTGCTTCCAAGAGGCTTGTGGAAATTATATTTCTGGCATAGTACATATAAGTCACACATTTTGTAGTGCATTTTTTTCACTCTTCAGGACTTTTCACCACTCATCTGTCCATCTGAAGGTGTATAATTCATTTCTGCTTTTATGTTATCAGGTTCAAGTGCTGCTCGTCGTCCGTTAGAGGATGCTGATTCCCGAACCATTTTTGCTAGTAATGTAATAACTCCTACTCCTTTGTTGTGGCTTGGGGAGGGAGACTTTGGGATAGGTAGGATTTGTTCATTTGCTTAAGTTGCTTTGTGTTGATTTTCTAAGGTTCATTTTGCTGCTACCAAAGATGGCCTATCTCGGCATTTTAATAAATTTGGGGATGTGCTAAAAGTTGTTATAGTTACTGATGCGAGAACAGGGCAACCAAAAGGGTAAGAAGTTTCAGATGTTGTTCTTGCTCATTATATGTTAAGAATCTTGTGTTCATCTCTATATTGATTCCTTTCACTCTCTTTTTTTTTTTGAGCAGGGCAGCTTATGTGGAGTTCATGCGAAAGGAAGCAGCAGATAATGCGTTATCATTGGATGGAACTTCCTTCATGTCACGGATTCTTAAGGTATTGGTGTCTCTGCGTAGCATTTTTGTTATGTAGATGCTTTTCCTCTTAATTATTCATGTTCAGTGTTCTTCCATTCTTTCTTTCAAAATTGATTGGATAGTTTAAATCATGATAAGCTGTTAATTGCCTCACTAACCTATATGAGCAATGCTCAAAATGAACTGCCAGCTGACTGCTATGCTTTTGCACTTGGATCAGAATAAAACACCTGTTTCCGTAGTTAGGTAAAAGGTGTGAGCTATATAGGTCTGTGAGTCCTTACAATTTTTGAGAAAACTTTTCCTAATTTTCCTTAATAGGAACTGTTATATGGAATTTGTGGTAAGACAAGAATGAATGTTGTGATTTTGTAAAAGAAAGCTAAAAGGGGATATATTTGGATACTTTCTTTCCCTACAACTCAGTTTGAGATGACAAACACGATTTACTGGCATCCTTAACAATGTTGGGTTTCCCCTTCCCTTTGGTGTTTCTCATTGCGGGGGCAGGGGACACATAATCATCTTCTGTGAGTTTTGCTTAAATCTTGAGAGAGAGGGAGGATATTTTTCCATCGAAGTTCCTCTGTTTGATCGAGAGGAATTTGCATTTGGGCCTGACAAGTTGGATCAGGAAGACATAGGTGCAGGCAATTGTGGATCAGGCTCCTCAAAAAGAGGGCTCTAATACCATACGAGAGTGGCTAGAAAGCGAGGGAAAGTGAAGGAAATTGTAGAGAGATAAACTGAGAGAAAATTGCATTCTTAATACTGATTCAACAACACACAATCAACTACATACGGCTCTATTTCTAGAGCTGGATAACAATACAGTATAAGTAACAGAAGCCTAACTCCCTAACTAACTAGTCTAACAGAATCAGTAAAAATGATTCTATACAACCTATTACACAGTAGCTATAGTAGTCAAAGTAATACATAATACATTTAATACAGCTGACACTTAATGCGACATAAGCTGAACTTATCTCTAATAACTGTTATTTATGATAATGGTCTCTTTCAATGCTGGATGTTAAGAAGGGCTGGGGGAGCTGCCCCTCACTTTTTTTTAAACACTATGATTAACATATTAAAATGGTATCATACTAAGAGAAGGTGAGAGTCTTTCATGGTTCTCACTTTTATTTCCCTTTTATAACCAAATTAGTTATTCCTAATTAGTCGTTTGTTATTTTTTCTTTGTTTTTCTGTATTATAATTTTGAAACCTGGTGAGGGCGAGCCTTGTAGTAGCAGTAAGATTGCTTCTTGATATAGGAAGGTCACGGATTTGAGTTTGTAAACAGCCTCTTTGCAAGAATGCATGGATAAGGTTGCGTATAATTGACATTCACCCCTACCCTCACTAGTCAAGGAGCCTTGTGCATTAGGGTTTGCCTTTTATATTTTTGAAACCTGGTGATTGTATCCCCAAGTGAAAATGTTGATGCACCTCTAACTTTGGGTCTCTTTTTTATGCATCTTTATTCTCCATTTGTGGAAAGCTTATTTCTTCAAATGTATCCCGAATTTCTAGTACTTGTATATAAATATTTATTTGCAGACTTCATGAACCAATAAAAGTACTTTTCCTGAACCTTCACCCAACTTTTCTGATTCGTCTTTATCAGAATATTTTTGCTTCTCATTTCGGACAATTAGCAATAATTTTTCTGTGGACTTCCGGGAATCTGTTTCATGTAGCTTGGCAAGGAAATTTTGAGGCATGGGTACAGGATCCTTTACATGTAAGACCTATTGCTCATGCAATTTGGGATCCTCATTTTGGTCAACCAGCTGTAGAAGCTTTTACTCGAGGGGATGACCTATGATATGCAACTAGAGTCTCACAAAAAGGATGATGTAAGAATGAAGGATAAAGGTATAGCTGTAAAAGCTCAATGCAAGAAGGCTAATGATGATTCAGATGCTGAAGAAGAAATCATTATGCTTATGCGAAAATTCAGAAAATACTTCAAGAACCCAAAATACAATGGGAGCTCAAGCAACAAGCACGTAAAATCCAAAAACTCATTTTAAACCTAATGATGGCTGCTACAAGTATGGTAGAACAGATCACAGGGTCAAGGATTGTGCTGGGTTAGAGAAAGAAGCCAAGAAAGAGAACAAGACAAAAGAACACAAAAACTTTGAGAAGAAAAAGTTCAAGAAAACAATGATGGCTGCTTGGAGTGACTCTGGTGAGAAGCTGAAATATGTATATAAAAGAAGGGAGAAGAGGAATCAACATAAGCCAATTAAAGTGGGCAACTCACAAACAGTTGATGGGCCAATTAAACTGAGTCCAAAAGTGGCAAGCCCAAAAGAAATGGAGCCAAGGGTAACAGATGCTGAAGAGCAGAAACAGGTGCAAGTGGTCAGCATGGGATGCATTGATAAGGAAGAACACGTATAATAAGTTTGTTATAACCAATTGTGGGAAAGGGTGAGGAGTTTGTTAGAGGAGAGAGAGTAGGAGGAATGATATAAGCAAGACAAGGGTAAGAGAAGGGGTATGCAATGTATTATCCAATTCAGTGGTGAATTATGGGGAAGGGTACTGTGGAGTCCCTTAGTGTCCTTTATTTTCAGTCTTTATTTGTATTTTCCTTCAAGGCTGTATCAGCCATTGTAATGATTGCTGCACTATTTCATTAAGGTGCCTTTTTAATTGAATTTGAGTTTGTTTCTTTTAACTCCAAATTGTGGTTTCATCAATTTGGTATCAAAGCTTCAGATCCTTGGAGCGTTATATGGTTCATACGAGAATGGAGGGGAGAGTTGAAGTGTTAGAACGGAGAGCTACGGTTGTGGAAGGAAGGATGGAAGAGATGACAGAGTCCATGAGACAACTGAGAGAAACAGTGCTGGCTTATATGGACCGAGTGGACCAACGTGACAGCAACTCGGCGAACAACAATCGGAATCAACACGGGGAGAATGAAAACAGAGGAAATCAAAATGATGAAAACGAGATCGGAGGAGGAGGTAACGGAAGGAACATAAGAGAGGAAGACCGTATCCGACGCTTGGAGGTTCCTTTTTTTGCAGGGGAAGACCCGTATGGGTGGATCTATCGAGCGGAGAGGTATTTCAGGATTAATCAGATACCACCGGAAGAACAAATTGAAGCAGCTTCGATTTGTATGGAGGGTAAGGCGTTGAACTGGTTTCAATGGTGGGAGGCTCGGAATCCGGGAATTAATTGGGGGCAATTTCGAGCGGCAATCCTTCAGAGGTTTCACACATCCTCATCTGGAAATCCGTTCGAAGCGTTAATGATACAATAATATCAGCCGAAGAAGAGCAATTGGAGGAAGGACAAAGCATACATCAAGAGGAAGAACAAAGCATAGCAAAAAGGAGAGGATTACGTGTAAAGAAATTACCCATAAGATTCAGAGAGGAGGTGTAGTCTTTAGGTAGTTACACATTGTGTATTAGTAGGTGACGTGTAAAGAAAGGAAAAGGAAAGTTGGGTTAGTTGGTGTATAAAGAACAGTGAATTGTAATAGTCATACAGCTTTTTACCCATTGAATAAACCGAAGTATCTTTCTCATCTTTCATTCTCTCTTCTCTGTCTTCTTTCCCTTTCTCTGTTATTTTTCTTTCATCCGTAGAGACATCCTCTACCAAATTGGTGCTTTCATCTTGAACTATGGCCCCTGAAACTCGTTCGCGTCCCTTGGATGATAAATGGGAGAACACACAAGCTGAAGTCGATGGGTTGAAGGATCAGATGAACAAGCGATTTCTGGAAATAACTTGCAAATTGGATGCAATTTTCGACAACTACAGAGACAAGCAAGCATCACCGAGCGGATCCACAACCCAGCAACACGCATCAAGAGATCATGCAGCGGCGAAAAACTTGAGACTCAAAGTTTCACGGTATGATGGATTGATTGATCCACAAGGTTGGATCTACAAAATCAATCAATTTTTTGATTTCTATGATATGGAAGAAGAACAACGATTGAAGATTGCCCCTTTCTACTTTGAAGGCAAGGCCCTAAAATGGTATCAGTGGTTCAGCAAGAACACAACCATCGATTCCTGGCCCAAATTTCTTCGGTCATTACAGGTACGTTTTGGTCCATCTGAGTTAGAAGATTATCAAGGTCAATTGACCAAATTGCTCCACACAGGAACGGTGCTGGAATACCAGGAACAATTTGAACACTTGTCCAACCAGGTCGATGGGTTGTCGGAATCCTTCCTGGTAAGTTGTTTCATTTCTGGATTAAAAAGAGAGATTCAGCATGATGTTTCTGCCTTTCGCCCTTCTTCATTATCCCATGCAATGTCTCTGGCTAAGATCCAGGAATCCAAACTTCTCCTCAAAACTAACCCCCCAAAATTACATTCCTCTTATCCTCCACTATTACCCACACCACAGTCACGTTTCCATCAAAACACAAACCCAGTTAAACCTACCCAAAGTCAGCCTCTTGTCCCAAACATTATCCCTACCCAAAATCAGCCTTTGACCCATAAACTTACCCAAAGTCAGATTCAAGAAAGGAGGGAAAAAAACTTGTGTTTTTATTGTGGAGAGAAATATTTCAAAGGCCACAAATGCAAGGCTTCGGTGCATTTGTTGATAGTTCCTGATGAAGAAATGGTTGATTGTGGGACTCTGTCAAATTACGAACAGAGGGAAGATCCTCCACCTGTGCATATAGAACCCATTGAGATGGATACGCCACAGATCAGTATGCATGCCTTATCTGGGTTTGTCGTTCCTCAAACATTACGTTTTCATGGTTTTGTTGGGAAATCAGAAATAATTTTGTTAGTTGATGGTGGAAGCACTCACAACTTTATACAACCACGGGTAGTTTCAGATCTTCAGTTACCTGTAGTAACTGATAAACAATTTGATGTCATGGTGGGCAACGGTCAAATCCTTAAATGTGAAGGATTTTGCTTGGCAGTACCAGTTCGAGTACAACAGCATATTTTTCTTGTGGACTGTTATGTGCTACCTATTCAAGGTGCAGAATTAGTACTTGGAGTCCAATGGTTGCAGCTGCTGGGGCCTATTGTAATGGACTATCAGAAGTTGTCCATGGAATTTTCTTGGGAAGGAGAATCGATTCGGCTGCAAGGTGATAAACATACAACTTCAATATCTTTTAATCAGTTTAAGAGAATAACACAGCAAGGGCAGGTAGCTTCTTTATTCCAATTATCTGTTATAGATATGAATACAACCGTTTCTGTTCCTGAAGTTAACATAGCAGTAACTACTTTGATCAATGAGTTCGATACACTTTTTCAAGAACCGACAGAATTGCCACCACATCGACAACTTGATCATCAAATACATCTACAACCGGATGCAGCCCCAGTGAATGTGAGGCCATACAGATATCCCCATTTCAGAAAGGGGAAATTGAAAAACAAGTAAAAATGATGTTGGATTCTGGATTTATCCGCACCAGTACGAGCCCGTTCTCTTCTCCAGTCCTTTTAGTGAAGAAAAAGGATGGATCTTGGAGATTTTGTATCGATTTTAGAGCATTGAACAGCATCACTATAAGGGACAGGTTTCCTATACCGACGGCTGATGAATTGATGGATGAACTTGGAGGATCCATAATTTTTTCGAAGCTAGATCTTAGAGCAGGATACCATCAGATCAGAATGAGTCCAGATGATGTTCATAAGACTGCTTTTAGAATGCACCAAGGTCACTATGAGTTTTTAGTCATGCCATTTGGCTTGACAAATGCTCCATCCACTTTCCAAGCTACCATGAATATTATTCTACAACCTTGTCTGCGCAAATTTGTGGTTGTTTTCTTTGATGATATTCTCATCTACAGCTCTTCTATGGAGGCACATTTACATCATCTACGGGTAGTATTATCCATACTTAAAGCTCATCAGTTTTATATAAAAAAATCTAAATGCTCTTTTGGCCAATCTGAAGTAGAGTATTTAGGACATGTTGTTTCGCATGCAGGAATCAGTATGGATACTAACAAGGTTAAGGCCATGCTTGAGTGGCCCACACCCAAAAACCTCAAACAACTTAGAGGCTTCTTGGGACTTACAGGGTACTATCGTCGGTTTGTCCATAGATATGCCACCATTGCTGCACCTCTCACAGAATTGTTGAAGACAGATGCCTTTATGTGGTCAGATTTGGCACAAGCTGCATTTATGCAACTAAAACAAGCTATGACAGCAGCTCCTGTCCTCAATCTACCAGATTTCTACAAAGAATTTGTCATAGAAACAGATGCATCCGATGTAGGAATAAGTGCAGTTCTGTTACAAGAAGAACATCTTATTGCCTATTTTAGCAAGAAACTATCTCTTAGAATGCAAAGAGCTTCTGCATATGTAAGAGAGCTCTATGCAATCACAGAGGGAGTAAAAAAATGGAGACAATACCTCCTTGGAAGGAAATTTGTTATTCGAACCGACCAGAAGAGTCTAAGGGCTTTATTAGACCAAGTCATACAAACCCCTGAGCAGCAATATTATTTGGCAAAGCTTCTTGGATTCCAATACTCAATTGTGTATAAACCAGGAAGGGACAACAGAGTTGCAGATGCACTTTCCAGAATGCCTACAAGTTTCTGCCTGATGTCCCTTTCTCTTGTTCAATTCGATATCTTGGAGCAATTAGCAACAGAAAATCAGACTTCTCCTTTCTTCCAACACATATATGCTGAGTTGGAGTCGAATCCAGAGAGACAAACTGATTTAGAAGTCAGAAATAGACTTTTATTACAAAAAGGCAAGTTACTTCTTGATCCCTCATCTGTTTTGATTCCTAAAATCTTGCATGAATGTCATGCTACATTATCAAGTGGTCACACGGGCATACAGAAGACTACTGCAAGAGTAGCTAGCAGCTTTACTTGGAAAGGCTTACAAAAGACAGTAAAGAATTTTGTCAATTCTTGTGTGGTGTGTCAACAATCAAAGTATTCCACCCAGTCACCAGCAGGCTTGCTTCAACCAATTCCAATTCCTGATAGAATTTGGGAGGACCTTACTATGGATTTTATTATTGGATTACCTTTATCCCAGGGGTATACTACAATATTAGTAGTAGTGGATAGACTCTCTAAACAAGCTCATTTTGGCTGTCTTACCAAGAAATTTACAGCTCAAAAGGTGGCTAATATATTCTCTACAATGGTATGCAAATTACATGGCCTGCCCAGATCTGTTATTACAGACAGAGATCCAATTTTCCTTAGTCGATTTTGGATAGAACTTTTTGAGCTTAGTGGCACATCACTGAAACGTTCCACTGCATACCATCCCCAAACGGATGGACAATCTGAGGTTGTCAATCGAGTTTTGGAACAATATTTGAGATGTTTTGTTGCTGATTTTCCTAAACAATGGTCTAGGATCTTGCATTGGGCAGAACTATGCTATAATACTACATTCCATAATGCTGCGGGGATGACACCTTTTAAGGTTGTTTTTGGTCGAGAACCACCTTCTATTCTTGATTATATTGCCCCCCTACTGTCTCAGAAGAAGTGGACCGCGTACTCCAGGATAGACAGATCATATTACAACAATTGAAGGACAATTTATACAAGGCACAGGCTACCATGAAGAAGCAGGCTGATAAACACCGAAGAGAAATCAATTTTGTTGCTGGTGAGTTGGTTTGGGTGAGACTTCAACCATACAGACAAACTTCTGTAGTAGATCGGATGTCCAATAAACTTTCTCATAGGTATTTTGGCCCCTTTCCTATTCTTAAGAAGGTGGGCAAGGTCGCTTACAAATTAGAATTGCCACCTACGGCCAAAATTCATCACACTTTTCATGTGTCATTATTGAAGCCGTTTAAAGGGGAACACAGCATTGCACCCTTTCCTTTGCCGGACAATTTTAATGGGGGATTACCAATCCTGCAACCAAAGGAGATTGTGGCATCACGGGTATTACAGGAAAATGGACAGAAGTTACAACAGGTTCAGATTCTGTGGGATAGCATGCACAAGGAGGTATTGACATGGGAGAATGTCCAAGAATTTCAGCAGCAGTACCCTTCTTTCAACCTTGAGGACAAGGTTGATTTCAATGGGGGAGGTATTGATAAAACAATAAACCCTAAACCCTAAACCCTAAACCCTAATCCCTAAACCCTAAACCCTAAACCCTAAACCCTAAACCCTAAACCCTAAACCCTAAACCCTAATCCCTAAACCCTAAACCCTAAACCCTAAACCCTAAACCCTAAACCCTAAACCCTAAACCCTAAACCCTAAACCCTAAACCCTAAACCCTAATGACCATTACATATGTATATATGATACACGTAATGCATATATAGATAAAATGGCTTTATTCTAAAAGAATTGTTTCGTGAAAGACAACCATGATTTGTGATGAATCTGGATTGAAGGTTGATGGTCTTTCAGTTATATTAAGTCTTTTGTGAAATGGCTTTATTTATTTATAAGCATGGTACCAAAAATTGATATATGACCTTTTGGTTTGATGTGCTTATTTTCATGCTGGTTCAATGAGAAATATAGTGAAATTTGATGTCATTTAATGGTATATAGTATGATAAATGAGAAATATTTATGATATGAATATTTTGTTATATTAATCATTATGTGGGAAATGTCATGCATTTATTGGCATTCAACTGTATATGGTATACTTAATGGATTTGATGGTATATGATGGTGTTTGATATCCATTAACTCGTGACTTATAAATGTGAAAGTTTTGACTTTATGATTTAGGCAAGTGATAATTATTGCTTAAAAATGCACTATGTGCTTTGATGGATATAAAAGTCTTATATCTAGTGAAATATTTGATACTATGTGAACTCAAAAGAGCTATCTTAGTGATGGCATGATCAAAGTCAATGTGATGACTTTAAGTGTTGGCAATGACATGATAATTGTATATTATTTTATGGTTAAAATGAAGTTTATTATTTGGCATATGTGTTGTAGCCAAATAAGAAAATTGAAGTTATAAGGAGCAATCAATGGGGAGAATATGATGGCCCCTTCGAGGAATTATGTATAGAGTCTGGTATTATACACCAGACAACAAATCCATATTCACTGTAATCAAGTGGGATTGTAGAAAGGAAAAATCGGACATTGAAAGAGATGATGAATGCTATGTTAATTACGTATGATTTACCACTGAATTTGTGATGGGAAGCTATTTTGACGGCTAATTATATTATTAATAGAATGCCTCACAAAAAAGACAAACAACATACTATACGATATATGGAAAGGAAAGTAGTCATCCCTGAAATACTTTATAGTGTGGGGGTGCTTGGCTAAGGTTGCGCTTCCTAAACCTAAAAGGTTGAAAATCGGACCTAAAATGGTGGATTGTGTGTTCATCGGTTACGCACTTAATAGTAGTGCTTATCGGTTTCTAGTTTATAAACCTGATGTTTCAGATATACACGTTAATACAGTTATTGAGTCAATGGAAGTTACTTTCTTTGAAAACGTATTCCGTATAATAAAGTACATGAATCAAGTGGTAATAATGATAACCACATTGTGATACCTCAGGATGCTACAACTAATACTGATCCTGTAGAGGATGTAGAAGATAAACCTAGACGTAGCAAGAGGCAAATGATAGCAACATCTTTTGGACCTGATTTTATGACATATTTGTTAGATAATGAGCCTCGGACGTATAAGGAAGCTATAACGTCCCCGGAAGGACCATAAGCCTTGGGAATTGGTAAACCTTCCTCCTGCAATAAGCCTTTAGGAAATAAGTGGGTGTTCAAAAGAAAAATGAAAGAGAATGACACTATTGATAAATATAAAGCAAGGCTTGTGGTAAAAGGCTGCAGGCAATATGAAGGTCTAGACTATTTCGATATTTATTCACCTGTTACAAGGATCACATCCATTAGGATGTTGATCGCGATAGTTGCATTGAATGGATTAGAAACACATCAAATGGATCTTAAGACCTCCTTCTTAAACGGTGACCTAGAAGAAGAGATATATTTAGAACAACTTGAAGGTTTCGTTGTTCCAGGACAAGAACGGAAAGTTTGTCGCTTAATAAAATCCCTTTACGGGTTAAAGCAAGCTCCAAAACAATGGCACGCGAAATTTGACAATGTTATGTTATCAAATGGATTTCGAATTAATGAACGAATGAATTTGAAAAATATGTCTATGTTCGAAATACTGAAAAAGGATTTGCTATTGTCTATCTTTATGTAGACGACATGTTGATCATGGATAGTAATAATCAAATGACTAAAGCTACCAAACAATTACTTAAAAGTAAATTCGATATAAAAGATATGGGGATAGCAAATGCTATCCTAGGTATTAAAATCCATAGAACATATGGAGGGTTGACCTTATCACAGGCTCACTATATAGCTAAGGTTCTTGAGAAATTCAAAAGTTTGAATATAACACCTGTGAGGAACTATGTAGATTGTGATCTTAGTTTATTAAAGAACACTGGTAAAGCTGAAGTACAAAAGCTATATGCTCAAGTGTTGGGAAGTCTGATGTATGTTATGAATTGCACCAGACCTGATATTGCTTATTGTAAGAACCCGCAACGCTAATTAAGGTAATTAATGAATTAATTATGAATAATTAGGAAATGATTCCATAATTGACCTTAATAATTATTATTTAGCTTAAATAATTATAGTAAGTGAGTAAGAATGCTGAAAGTCGCTTTTCGGAAGAAAAGTGCAGATACCGGTTCTGATACCCGGTATAAATGCGTACCGAAAAAGTATCCCAAAAAATTA
Organism: Gastrolobium villosum; assembly: GCA_032173675.1. Taxonomy (NCBI): domain Eukaryota; kingdom Viridiplantae; phylum Streptophyta; class Magnoliopsida; order Fabales; family Fabaceae; genus Gastrolobium; species Gastrolobium villosum. The sequence goes on from JAVKPL010003855.1 coordinate 16,677, forward strand.
TAATAAGTGCATAATAATTACTAGAATAATATTTAGGACTTGTAAAACAAGTTTCAAGTCAAAATAATGAGAACTGATGCCAAAACTGATATTGGCTATAGAAAAGCGCGTACCGGAAAGGTGCTCCGAAAAATAAAATAAAAAAATGAAAAATCTTAGAAAAATGAGTAGGTTTAGATTCCAAATTTTGGGATCAAAATCTTTTGCGTAGCTATTAACATTAATACTACGCGTTAAGTGACCAATTGATTATATATTCATTAATTGGCTCAAAACCCTAGGTAACTAACTTATGCTACGTGGGTTTTTGGTGGAGGCTGAGCAAATTTTCTACTCCTTGCTCTTCCCCCTCCATTCCTTGAGCCAAGTCGCCATCTTTCTTGAATCTCTTCACCTTTCCTCCTTGTAAACACTTGTGGGTGGCCTTGTGAGGGTGAGAGGTAGCATTTCCTTGGTGGTCCAGTTGCTGTGTGTGAGGGTGGTGGGCTGAGTTGGTGAGCTTGAGTGGCTTGAACCTTTGGCTTGGCATTGGTGGTGCCAAGGAGCCATCTTGTGGTGCAAGAACCCGCCTTAAAGGTGTCATTTTCGTGCTCCTACTTGGTCTGAGTTTGAGGAGCTGTTGGTGAGCTCCAAGTGTCCTCATTCCCCTGTATTTGAGCTTTGGTAAGTTATATCAACCATGATCATAAGTTTAAATGCTTAAAAATGGAACCTTGATGCATGTATTGAGCTAAGTTGATAACTTAAGGGTGGGGAAGGTTAAACACACATAGAAATGCATGTTTAAGTGCCTATAATCGGTTAAAATTTGGACCTTTGGAGTGGATATTCACGAAATGCAGAAACTGCATTCTGTCGTGAGATATCCGGATATTTGTCGAACAGATATCCGGATATTTATATCCGGATATTCATATCCGGATATGGAGTCTGGATATCCGGATATGGTCAGTGAGATATCCAGATATTGCATATCCGGATATGCCCATAGGAATATCCGGATATTCTGGGACTTCGAAGAACAGTAGCTGTGCTGTGTGAACAGTAGGCTATTGGGGGTTTGTGGACCCTAGATTAAGGAAGTTGAACTTCTGTAATTAATGAACTAAGTCAGAATCACATGATTAAGGGCTTATGGCTTTGTTGAAAGCCTTAAGACGTAAAACGTAAAGGAAAGGCGTAGTCTTTAAGTTGTATGCTTGTGATGCAAAATCAATGATATATTATTGGTCCATAACATATTGGGATACTGCTGTGTTTGGACTTGAGAGTGGTTGGACTCTTGGCTTGGATTGATTGCTTGCAAGGTAAGCTTTCGTGTACTCGGTTTAGCCATGTTGTGGTTAAACCATGTCCCATGGGGATGTGGTTTATGCATGCTGTGTTACATGCTTTTGATATTTGGAAATGTTGTTGAGCTGTTATATGCAATGTGCCTTTATGATATGCATGTGGTGTCCACCTTTACGGTAAGCCTGAGTATGTAGTACATACGATAAGGTGAGGCTGTGGGTGAGGTGCAAGCGGTGTTCCTTGTACTCATGTGGGTTTAGACGTATTCCTACATTTCTCTGGCCAATAGATAGTATAAACACACATGACACGAATATCTGTTGCACTGCATTATTTTGGAACTAATATTGGAAATACTACTTTTTGAACTTATATTGCACATGTAAGTAAGCTTGGGGTGGAAGATCCTTGAGGACCCCTTGTCTTACTGAGATTTCTTCTTTAGAGATCTCACCCCATGTTTGGGGACGTTTATTTCAGGTTCAGGTAATGTTGAGGGCTCAAATGACAGGAGGTCAGAGCTGAGTTAGATATTACAGTGATGTGCTGACATGTTAGATGCTGGATGTTGACTGCTGTTATGTTTTCCACTATTATTATTATGTTCAGACTATAGTTAGGCGTTGTGCCTTATTTGGTGAGCATGGGGTTTGTCCATGCCACATAGACTTGAGTATGCTTTCTGTTAGTTAAAGTTGTATTAATGTATCAGGATTTTGGTCCAGGATATGTGTTGTAGTCCTGTGACTTAGATACTCACTTATTATTTATATATGAGGTATTTCAGTTAGTTGTCTTGCAATTTACATACATACATTATTTTATGAAATTGATTAAGTAATCAAGATGGATAAGGTTAATGACGTCATAATTGAATTAAAGAAAAAGTTGTTACGCATTTTAATTAAGCGTGGCTTAATACGATAGCATGTTAACAAACCGGGTTAACACGGGCTGTTACACTTATGCTGTAAGTTTGTTAAGTCGCTTTACTAGTAATCCAAACGAAAATCATTGGAAAGTTATGGTAAGAGTTTTGGGATACTTGAAGTATACTCAAAATTTTGCTTTGAATTACGAGAAATACCCTGTAGTTATAGAAGAGTATTGTGATGCAAATTGGATCACCGGCTCTAAAGACACTAGATCCACAAGTGGATACGTGTTCACCTTTGGTGGGGGTGTTGTGTCTTGGAAATCGTCCAAACAGACCTGCATTGCAAGTTCAACTATGGAAGCAGAATTTATTGCCTTAGATAAAGCTGGTGAAGAAGCCGAATGACTTCGTAACTTTATTGAGGATGTTCCTAATTGGCCAAAATCGGTACCAGCCGTATGCATACATTATGATAGCCAAGCAGTTATTGGAAGGGCCAAGAACGTCATGTATAATGGTAAGTCCAGACATATACGTCGTAGACATGATACCGTAAGACAACTACTCTCGAATGGAATTATTACAATTGACAATGTCAAGTCTAAAGAGAACATAGCGGATCCGTTAACCAAAGGGATTCATATAGAGTTGGTTGAAAATTTGTCAAAAGGAATGTGTTTAAGGCCTATCAATTGTTGAGCATAGCGGTACTCATTCCTAAGACAAGATAGTGTATTATGAGGGTAAGCATTTAGGTTTTTAATGATTTCTTAATCTGTTGTGTTCAGATGATGTATAGTGAGTCACATCATAAGAAATCACCTATGTGAGTGTGAAGTGAGGGCCACTTCTATGAGAACTTTTCAAAGGCCGATTCTCTAAAAACACTCGCAGAACCAGGAAGGTGTCCCATGGCCAAAATGGGCACAACAAAGGACCAACAATGCTAGAGAAGCAATTGTGTGACTCCTATTGTCTAGGTATACACTAAAGGTTGATGGTTCAAGTCGAACTAGACCACCAATTGACTGAGTATATCCGATAGGTTTTTACTAGAGAAGGTTCAAAGGTAACTCCACCTATCTTGATGTAGTTGTTTCTCGTTGAGGAAATTACACTTGCATTTATATTCTTATGCATTTTTGCCACGATGATTTGACTTCTTATCCATGTGAGGCTATGAAGCACTGACAGTTCAAAAACTCTTACGTGTCGTGTCCGATACTTCCCGACACTCTCAGACACTACGACACTCTCCGACACTGCAATACGCGTTATAAAAATTCAAAAAATGGTTCAAAGGTTACTTTGCGTTGAGCTTTTAGTTCCAACTATTAGATTCGTTGGGTTGCGATTATCATTTTATTGAGTTTAATATAAATATTTAGGGTATCTTATGTTTATTTGTAAAATTTATGAATATTATAAGTTTAGATTCATTTTTTTGTTAAATTATTGAATATTAAATATAATATACATTACATATATTAAAAATATTATTTAATATCAAAACGTATCCTAACGTGTCAAAATCTAACATTTCTTAGAATTAACGTGTCAGAGTGTCGTGTCGTATCGTGTCACGTATCCCGTGTCGGTATCGGTGCTACATAGATGTGAGGGATTGTTTGAATTTATATATATATAGATATATATATATATATATATATATATATATATATATAAATTGTGTAGACAATCTATTGGTTATGAATAAGAAGTTTGGTAGTGAAAGGGTGTGTATTTTCGTCGACAAACAGATGTATCCTTTCATCCTAAAGAATGTGTTGTTTCATCCGAACGGATGTGTTGTTTCATCATAACGGACATGTTGTTTCATCCTAACGAACATGTTGTTTTATCCTAACGGACATGTTGTTTCATCCTAACGGATATGTTGTTTCATCCTTGAATGGATGTCTTTTCGTGTTGAACGAATGTGTCTTTTCGTGTCCAACGGATGTGTTGTTTCTTCGTCGAATATGTGCCTTTTGAAACGTGACCGGTCAGTGTCTATAAATAGACACTAACACCTTCATAAAATGGATCCTAATTTTTCTGCACTTTAACTCTGCCGGAATTTTTCTCTTTCCGGTTTGCATATTCCAATTTATACTCCGGTGTAGTTTTCTCTGGCATTTTGTTGTGTTCGTTTGGGCTGTTGATTGGTAGTGCCGTCATTCTTTAGACGAAATCCATTCTATCTTGGGAAACAAGTGTCTATCAACCTTTAGCATCAGTGATGAGACAAATTGTCTTAAGGAGACACATTCTGTGGGCTCAGATTTATTCCTCTGATTCTGCATACTTTATTTCTTCTGATCCTGATATTGTCATCTGTTCTTGTTTCATCATTCTATTTTAATT
>JAVKPL010003856.1:0-20761 GCA_032173675.1 Gastrolobium villosum
GATAATGAATTCCGTCGAAAATGGATGAATAAAATAAATGCAAAAGAATTGATTTTATGAAGTTTTTCGATGAAAAATGGATTCCGTCGAACATTTTTGACGAAAAATGTATTCCTTCAAAAACGGATGAATAAAATAAATGCAAAAGAAATTGATTTTGTGAAGTTTTTCGACGGAAAACAAATTGCGTCGAAAACGGATGAATAAAATAAATGCAAAAGAAATTGATTTTGTGAAGATTTTTGACGGAAAATGAATTCCATCGAAAATGGATGAATAAAATAAATGCAAAAGAAATTGATTTTGTGAAGCTTTCCGACGGAAAATGGATTTCGTCGAAGAATTTTGACTGAAAATGTATTCCGTCCAAAACGGTTGAATAAAATAAATGCAAAAGAAATTGATTTTATGAAGTTTTTCGACGAAAAATGGATTCCTTCGAAAACGGATGAATAAAATAAATGTAAAAGAAATTGATTTTGTGAAGATTTTTGACGGAAAATGGATTCCGTCGAAGATTTTTGACGAAAAATGAATTCCATCGAAAATGGATGAATAAAATAAATGCAAAAGAAATTGATTTTGTGAAGTTTTTCGACGGAAAATGGATTCCGTCGAAGATTTTTGACGGAAAATGTATTCCGTCGAAAACGGATGAATAAAATAAATGCAAAAGAAATTGATTTTATGAAGTTTTTCGACGAAAAATGGATTCCTTCGAAAACGGATGAATAAAATAAATGTAAAAGAAATTGATTTTGTGAAGATTTTTGACGGAAAATGGATTCCGTCGAAGATTTTTGAAGAAAAATGAATTCCATCGAAAACGGATTAATAAAATAAATGCAAAAGAAATTGATTTTGTGAAGTTTTTCGACGGAAAAAAAATTGATTTTGTGAAGATTTTTGACGGAAAATGGATTCCGTCGAAGATTTTTGACGAAAAATGTATTCCTTCAAAAACGGATGAATAAAATAAATGCAAAAGAAATTGATTTTGTGAAGTTTTTCGACGGAAAACAAATTGCGTCGAAAACGGATGAATAAAATAAATGCAAAAGAAATTGATTTTGTGAAGATTTTTGACGGAAAATGAATTCCATCGAAAATGGATGAATAAAATAAATGCAAAAGAAATTGATTTTGTGAAGCTTTTCGACGGAAAATGGATTTCGTCGAAGAATTTTGACTGAAAATGTATTCCGTCCAAAACGGTTGAATAAAATAAATGCAAAAGAAATTGATTTTATGAAGTTTTTCGACGAAAAATGGATTCCTTCGAAAACGGATGAATAAAATAAATGTAAAAGAAATTGATTTTGTGAAGATTTTTGACGGAAAATGGATTCCGTCGAAGATTTTTGACGAAAAATGAATTCCATCGAAAATGGATGAATAAAATAAATGCAAAAGAAATTGATTTTGTGAAGTTTTTCGACGGAAAATGGATTCCGTCGAAGATTTTTGACGGAAAATGTATTCCGTCGAAAACGGATGAATAAAATAAATGCAAAAGAAATTGATTTTATGAAGTTTTTCGACGAAAAATGGATTCCTTCGAAAACGGATGAATAAAATAAATGTAAAAGAAATTGATTTTTTGAAGATTTTTGACGGAAAATGGATTCCGTCGAAAATTTTTGACGAAAAATGAATTCCATCGAAAATGGATGAACAAAATAAATGCAAAAGAAATTGATTTTGTGAAGTTTTTCGACGGAAAATGGATTCCGTCGAAGATTTTTGACGGAAAATGTATTCCGTCGAAAACGGATGAATAAAATAAATGCAAAAGAAGTTTTGTGAAGTTTTTCGACGGAAAAAGAATTGCGTCGAAAACGGATTAATAAAATAAATGCAAAAGAAATTGATTTTTTGGAGTTTTTTGATGGAAAATGGATTTCGTAGAAGATTTTTGATGGAAAATGGATTCCGTCGAAGATTTTTGATGGAAAATGAATTCCGTCGAAAACGGATGAATAAAATAAATGCAAAAGAAATTGATTTTGTGAAGTTTTTCGACGGAAAATGTATTCTGTCGAAGATTTTTGACGAAAAATGAATTCCGTAAAAAATGGATGAATAAAATAAATGCAAAAGAAATTGATTTTATGAAGTTTTTCGACGAAAAATGGGTTCCGTCGAAGATTTTTGACGCAAAATGTATTCCGTCAAAAACGGAAGAATAAAATAAATGCAAAAGAAATTGATTTTGTGAAGTTTTTCGATGGAAAATGGATTCCGTCGAAGTTTTTTGACGAAAAATGTATTCCGTCGAAAACGGATGACTAAAATAAATGCAAATGAGAATATTTTGTGAAGTTTTTCGACGGAAAAAGAATTTCATCGAAAACGGATGAATAAAATAAATGCAAAAGAAATTGATTTTGTGAAGTTTTTCGACGGAAAATGGATTCCGTCGAAGATTTTTGACGGATAATGAATTCCGTCGAAAATGGATGAATAAAATAAATGCAAAAGAATTGATTTTATGAAGTTTTTCGATGAAAAATGGATTCCGTCGAACATTTTTGACGAAAAATGTATTCCTTCAAAAACGGATGAATAAAATAAATGCAAAAGAAATTGATTTTGTGAAGTTTTTCGACGGAAAACAAATTGCGTCGAAAACGGATGAATAAAATAAATGCAAAAGAAATTGATTTTGTGAAGATTTTTGATGGAAAATGAATTCCATCGAAAATGGATGAATAAAATAAATGCAAAAGAAATTGATTTTGTGAAGCTTTCTGACGGAAAATGGATTTCGTAGAAGATTTTTGACTGAAAATGTATTCCGTCAAAAACGGTTGAATAAAATAAATGCAAAAGAAATTGATTTTATGAAGTTTTTCGACGAAAAATGGATTCCTTCGAAAACGGATGAATAAAATAAATGTAAAAGAAATTGATTTTGTGAAGATTTTTGACGGAAAATGGATTCCGTCGAAGATTTTTGACGAAAAATGAATTCCATCGAAAATGGATGAATAAAATAAATGCAAAAGAAATTGATTTTGTGAAGTTTTTCGACGGAAAATGGATTCCGTCGAAGATTTTTGACGGAAAATGTATTCCGTCGAAAACGGATGAATAAAATAAATGCAAAAGAAATTGATTTTATGAAGTTTTTCGACGAAAAATGGATTCCTTCGAAAACGGATGAATAAAATAAATGTAAAAGAAATTGATTTTGTGAAGATTTTTGACGGAAAATGGATTCCGTCGAAGATTTTTGACGAAAAATGCATTCCATCGAAAATGGATGAACAAAATAAATGCAAAAGAAATTGATTTTTTGGAGTTTTTTGATGGAAAATGGATTTCGTAGAAGATTTTTGATGGAAAATGGATTCCGTCGAAGATTTTTAATGGAAAATGAATTCCGTCGAAAACGGATGAATAAAATAAATGCAAAAGAAATTGATTTTGTGAAGTTTTTCGACGGAAAATGGATTCTGTCGAAGATTTTTGACGAAAAATGAATTCCGTAAAAAATGGATGAATAAAATAAATGCAAAAGAAATTGATTTTATGAAGTTTTTCGACGAAAAATGGGTTCCGTCGAAGATTTTTGACGCAAAATATATTCCGTCAAAAACGGAAGAATAAAATAAATGCAAAAGAAATTGATTTTGTGAAGTTTTTCGACGGAAAATGGATTCCGTCGAAGTTTTTTGACGAAAAATGTATTCCGTCGAAAACGGATGACTAAAATAAATGCAAATGAGAATATTGTGTGAAGTTTTTCGACGGAAAAAGAATTTCATCGAAAACGGATTAATAAAATAAATGCAAAAGAAATTGATTTTGTGAAGTTTTTCGACGGAAAATGGATTCCGTCGAAGATTTTTGACGGAAAATGGATTCCGTCGAAGATTTTTGACGGATAATGAATTCCGTCGAAAATGGATGAATAAAATAAATGCAAAAGAATTGATTTTATGAAGTTTTTCGATGAAAAATGGATTCCGTCGAACATTTTTGACGAAAAATGTATTCCTTCAAAAACGGATGAATAAAATAAATGCAAAAGAAATTGATTTTGTGAAGATTTTTGACGGAAAATGAATTCCATCGAAAATGGATGAATAAAATAAATGCAAAAGAAATTGATTTTGTGAAGCTTTTCGACGGAAAATGGATTTCGTCGAAGAATTTTGACTGAAAATGTATTCCGTCCAAAACGGTTGAATAAAATAAATGCAAAAGAAATTGATTTTATGAAGTTTTTCGACGAAAAATGGATTCCTTCGAAAACGGATGAATAAAATAAATGTAAAAGAAATTGATTTTGTGAAGATTTTTGACGGAAAATGGACGGAAAATGGATTCCGTCGAAGATTTTTGACGAAAAATGAATTCCATCGAAAACGGATTAATAAAATAAATGCAAAAGAAATTGATTTTGTGAAGTTTTTCGACGGAAAATAGATTCCGTCGAAGATTTTTGACGGAAAATGGATTCCGTCGAAGATTTTTGACGGATAATGAATTCCGTCGAAAATGGATGAATAAAATAAATGCAAAAGAAATTGAATTTATGAAGTTTTTCGATGAAAAATGGATTCCGTCGAACATTTTTGACGAAAAATGTATTCCTTCAAAAACGGATGAATAAAATAAATGCAAAAGAAATTGATTTTGTGAAGTTTTTCGACGGAAAACAAATTGCGTCGAAAACGGATGAATAAAATAAATGCAAAAGAAATTGATTTTGTGAAGATTTTTGACGGAAAATGAATTCCATCGAAAATGGATGAATAAAATAAATGCAAAAGAAATTGATTTTGTGAAGCTTTTCGACGGAAAATGGATTTCGTAGAAGAATTTTGACTGAAAATGTATTCCGTCCAAAACGGTTGAATAAAATAAATGCAAAAGAAATTGATTTTATGAAGTTTTTCGACGAAAAATGGATTCCATCGAAAACGGATGAATAAAATAAATGTAAAAGAAATTGATTTTGTGAAGATTTTTGACGGAAAATGGATTCCGTCGAAGATTTTTGACGAAAAATGAATTCCATCGAAAATGGATGAATAAAATAAATGCAAAAGAAATTGATTTTGTGAAGTTTTTCGACGGAAAATGGATTCCGTCGAAGATTTTTGACGGAAAATGTATTCCGTCGAAAACGGATGAATAAAATAAATGCAAAAGAAATTGATTTTATGAAGTTTTTCGACGAAAAATGGATTCCTTCGAAAACGGATGAATAAAATAAATGTAAAAGAAATTGATTTTGTGAAGATTTTTGACGGAAAATGAATTCCATCGAAAACGGATTAATAAAATAAATGCAAAAGAAATTGATTTTGTGAAGAAAATCTTCGACGGAAAATGGATTCCGTCGAAGATTTTTGACGGATAATGAATTCCGTCGAAAATGGATGAACAAAATAAATGCAAAAGAAATTGATTTTATGAAGTTTTTCGATGAAAAATGGATTCCGTCGAACATTTTTGACGAAAAATGTATTCCTTCAAAAACGGATGAATAAAATAAATGCAAAAGAAATTGATTTTGTGAAGTTTTTCGACGGAAAAAAAATTGCGTCGAAAACGGATGAATAAAATAAATGCAAAAGAAATTGATTTTGTGAAGATTTTTGACGGAAAATGAATTCCATCGAAAATGGATGAATAAAATAAATGCAAAAGAAATTGATTTTGTGAAGCTTTTCGACGGAAAATGGATTCCGTCGAAGATTTTTGACGAAAAATGAATTCCATCGAAAATGGATGAATAAAATAAATGCAAAAGAAATTGATTTTGTGAAGTTTTTCGACGGATAATGGATTCCGTCGAAGATTTTTGACGGAAAATGTATTCCGTCGAAAACGGATGAATAAAATAAATGCAAAAGAAATTGATTTTATGAAGTTTTTCGACGAAAAATGGATTCCTTCGAAAACGGATGAATAAAATAAATGTAAAAGAAATTGATTTTTTGAATATTTTTGACGGAAAATGGATTCCGTCGAAAATTTTTGACGAAAAATGAATTCCATCGAAAATGGATGAACAAAATAAATGCAAAAGAAATTGATTTTGTGAAGTTTTTCGACGGAAAATGGATTTCGTCGAAGATTTTTGACGGAAAATGTATTCCGTCGAAAACGGATGAATAAAATAAATGCAAAAGAAGTTTTGTGAAGTTTTTCGACGGAAAAAGAATTGCGTCGAAAACGGATTAATAAAATAAATGCAAAAGAAATTGATTTTTTGGAGTTTTTTGATGGAAAATGAATTCCGTCGAAAACGGATGAATAAAATAAACGCAAAAGAAATTGATTTTGTGAAGTTTTTCGACGGAAAATGGATTCTGTCGAAGATTTTTGACGAAATATGAATAAAATAAATGCAAAAGAAATTGATTTTGTGAAGATTTTCAACTGAAAACGGATTCCGTCGTATATGGATGAATAAAATAAATGCAAAAGAAATTGATTTTATGAAGTTTTTCGACGAAAAATGGATTCCGTCGAAGATTTTTGATGAAAAATGTATTCCGTCGAAAACGGATGAATAAAATAAATGCAAAAGAAATTGATTTTGTGAAGTTTTTCGATGGAAAAAGAATTTCGTCGAAAATAGATTAATAAAATAAATGCAAAAGAAATTGATTTTGTGAAGTTTTTCGACGGAAAATGGATTCCGTAGAAGATTTTTGATGGAAAATGGATTCCGTCAAAGATTTTTGATGGAAAATGAATTCCGTCGAAAACGGATGAATAAAATAAATGCAAAAGAAATTGATTTTGTGAAGTTTTTCGACGGAAAAAGGATTCCGTCGAAGATTTTTGACGGAAAATGGATTCCGTCAAAGATTTTTGACGGATAATGAATTCCGCCGAAAATGGATGAATAAAATAAATGCAAAAGAAATTGATTTTGTGAAGTTTTTCGATGAAAAATGGATTCCGTCGAACATTTTTGACGAAAAATGTATTCCTTCAAAAACGGATGAATAAAATAAATGCAAAAGAAATTGATTTTGTGAAGTTTTTCGACGGAAAACAAATTGCGTCGAAAACGGATGAATAAAATAAATGCAAAAGAAATTGATTTTGTGAAGATTTTTGACGGAAAATGAATTCCATCGAAAATGGATGAATAAAATAAATGCAAAAGAAATTGATTTTGTGAAGCTTTTCGACGGAAAATGGATTTCGTCGAAGCATTTTGACTGAAAATGTATTCCGTCCAAAACGGTTGAATAAAATAAATGCAAAAGAAATTGATTTTATGAAGTTTTTCGACGAAAAATGGATTCCTTCGAAAACGGATGAATAAAATAAATGTAAAAGAAATTGATTTTGTGAAGATTTTGACGGAAAATGGATTCCGTCGAAGATTTTTGACGAAAAATGAATTCCATCGAAAATGGATGAATAAAATAAATGCAAAAGAAATTGATTTTGTGAAGTTTTTCGACGGAAAATGGATTCCGTCGAAGATTTTGGACGGAAAATGTATTCCGTCGAAAACGGATGAATAAAATAAATGAAAAAGAAATTGATTTTATGAAGTTTTTCGACGAAAAATGGATTCCTTCGAAAACGGATGAATAAAATAAATGCAAAAGAAATTGATTTTGTGAAGTTTTTCGACGGAAAATGGATTCCGTCGAAGATTTTTGATGAAAAATGAATTCCATCGAAAATGGATGAACAAAATAAATGGAAAAGAAATTGATTTTGTGAAGTTTTTCGACGGAAAATGGATTCCGTCGAAGATTTTTGACGGAAAATGTATTCCGTCGAAAACGGATGAATAAAATAAATGCAAAAGAAGTTTTGTGAAGTTTTTCGACGGAAAAAGAATTGTGTCGAAAACGGATTAATAAAATAAATGCAAAAGAAATTGATTTTTTAGAGTTTTTTGATGGAAAATGGATTACGTAGAAGATTTTTGATGGAAAATGGATTCCGTCGAAGATTTTTGATGGAAAATGAATTCCGTCGAAAACGGATGAATAAAATAAATGCTAAAGAAATTGATTTTGTGAAGTTTTTCGACGGAAAATGGATTCTGTCGAAGATTTTTGACGAAAAATGAATTCCGTAAAAAATGGATGAATAAAATAAATGCAAAAGAAATTGATTTTATGAAGTTTTTCGACGAGAAATGGGTTCCGTCAAAGATTTTTGACGCAAAATGTATTGCGTCAAAAACGGAAGAATAAAATAAATGCAAAAGAAATTGATTTTGTGAAGTTTTTCGATGGAAAATGGATTCCGTCGAAGTTTTTTGACGAAAAATGTATTCCGTCGAAAACGGATGACTAAAATAAATGCAAATGAGAATATTTTGTGAAGTTTTTTGACGGAAAAAGAATTTCATCGAAAACGGATTAATAAAATAAATGCAAAAGAAATTGATTTTGTGAAGTTTTTCGACGGAAAATGGATTTCGTCGAAGATTTTTGACGGATAATGAATTTCGACGAAAATGGATGAATAAAATAAATGCAAAAGAATTGATTTTATGAAGTTTTTCGATGAAAAATGGATTCCGTCGAACATTTTTGACGAAAAATGTATTCCTTCAAAAACGGATGAATAAAATTAATGCAAAAGAAATTGATTTTGAGAAGTTTTTCGACGGAAAACAAATTGCATCAAAAATGGATGAATAAAATAAATGCAAAAGAAATTGATTTTGTGAAGATTTTTGACGGAAAATGGATTCCTTCGAAGATTTTTGACGGAAAATGTATTCCGTCGAAAACGGATGAATAAAATAAATGCAAAAGAAATTGATTTTGTGAAGTTTTGTGACGGAAAAAAATTCCGTCGAAAACGAATGGATAAAATAAATGCAAAAGAAATTGATTTTGTGAAGTTTTTCGGCGGAAAATGGATTCCGTAGAAGATTTTTGACGGAAAATGGATTCGTCTAAGACTTTTGACGGAAAATGAATTCCATCGAAAATGGATGAATAAAATAAATGCAAAAGAAATTGATTTTGTGAAGATTTTCAACTGAAAACGGATTCCGTCGTAAATGGATGAATAAAATAAATGCAAAAGAAATTGATTTTATGAAGTTTTTCGACGAAAAATGGATTTCGTCGAAGATTTTTGATGAAAAATGTATTCCGTCGAAAACGGATGAATAAAATAAATGCAAAAGAAATTGATTTTGTGAAGTTTTTCGATGGAAAATGAATTCCGTCGAAAATGGATGAATAAAATAAATGCAAAAGAAATTGATTTTGTGAAGTTTTTCGACGGAAAATGGATTCCGTAGAAGATTTTTGATGGAAAATGGATTCCGTCAAAGATTTTTGATGGAAAATGAATTCCGTCGAAAACAGATGAATAAAATAAATGCAAAAGAAATTGATTTTGTGAAGTTTTTCGACGAAAAATGGATTCCTTCGATAACGGATGAATAAAATAAATGTAAAAGAAATTGATTTTGTGAAGATTTTTGACGGAAAATGGATTCCGTCGAAGATTTTTGACGAAAAATGAATTCCATCGAAAATGGATGAACAAAATAAATGCAAAAGAAATTGATTTTGTGAAGTTTTTCGACGGAAAATGGATTCCGTCGAAGATTTTTGACGGAAAATGTATTCCGTCGAAAACGGATGAATAAAATAAATGCAAAAGAAGTTTTGTGAAGTTTTTCGACGGAAAAAGAATTGTGTCGAAAACGGATTAATAAAATAAATGCAAAAGAAATTGATTTTTTAGAGTTTTTTGATGGAAAATGGATTTCGTAGAAGATTTTTGATGGAAAATGGATTCCGTCGAAGATTTTTGATGGAAAATGAATTCCGTCGAAAACGGATGAATAAAATAAATGCAAAAGAAATTGATTTTGTGAAGTTTTTCGACGGAAAATGGATTCTGTCGAAGATTTTTGACGAAAAATGAATTCCGTAAAAAATGGATGAATAAAATAAATGCAAAAGAAATTGATTTTGTGAAGTTTTTCGATGGAAAATGAATTCCGTCGAAAACGGATGAATAAAATAAATGCAAAAGAAATTGATTTTGTGAAGTTTTTCGACGGAAAATGGATTCCGTAGAAGATTTTTGATGGAAAATGGATTCCGTCAAAGACTTTTGACGGAAAATGAATTCCATCGAAAATGGATGAATAAAATAAATGCAAAAGAAATTGATTTTGTGAAGATTTTCAACTGAAAACGGATTCCGTCGTAAATGGATGAATAAAATAAATGCAAAAGAAATTTATTTTATGAAGTTTTTCGACGAAAAATGGATTTCGTCGAAGATTTTTGATGAAAAATGTATTCCGTCGAAAACGGATGAATAAAATAAATGCAAAAGAAATTGATTTTGTGAAGTTTTTCGATGGAAAATGAATTCCGTCGAAAACGGATGAATAAAATAAATGCAAAAGAAATTGATTTTGTGAAGTTTTTCGACGGAAAATGGATTCCGTAGAAGATTTTTGACGGAAAATGGATTCCGTCAAAGATTTTTGATGGAAAATGAATTACGTCGAAAACGGATGAATAAAATAAATGCAAAAGAAATTGATTTTGTGAAGTTTTTCGACGAAAAATGGATTCCTTCGAAAACGGATGAATAAAATAAATGTAAAAGAAATTGATTTTGTGAAGATTTTTGACGGAAAATGGATTCCGTCGAAGATTTTTGACGAAAAATGAATTCCATCGAAAATGGATGAACAAAATAAATGCAAAAGAAATTGATTTTGTGAAGTTTTTCGACGGAAAATGGATTCCGTCGAAGATTTTTGACGGAAAATGTATTTCGTCGAAAACGGATGAATAAAATAAATGCAAAAGAAGTTTTGTGAAGTTTTTAGACGGAAAAAGAATTGTGTCGAAAACGGATTAATAAAATAAATGCAAAAGAAATTGATTTTTTAGAGTTTTTTGATGGAAAATGGATTTCGTAGAAGATTTTTGATGGAAAATGGATTCCGTCGAAGATTTTTGATGGAAAATGAATTCCGTCGAAAACGGATGAATAAAATAAATGCAAAAGAAATTGATTTTGTGAAGTTTTTCGACGGAAAATGGATTCTGTCGAAGATTTTTGACGAAAAATGAATTCCGTAAAAAATGGATGAATAAAATAAATGCAAAAGAAATTGATTTTATGAAGTTTTTCGACGAGAAATGGGTTCCGTCAAAGATTTTTGACGCAAAATGTATTCCGTCAAAAACGGAAGAATAAAATAAATGCAAAAGAAATTGATTTTGTGAAGTTTTTCGATGGAAAATGGATTCCGTCGAAGTTTTTTGACGAAAAATGTATTCCGTCGAAAACGGATGACTAAAATAAATGCAAATGATAATATTTTGTGAAGTTTTTCGACGGAAAAAGAATTTCATCGAAAACGGATTAATAAAATAAATGCAAAAGAAATTGATTTTGTGAAGTTTTTCGACGGAAAATGGATTCCGTCGAAGATTTTTGACGGAAAATGGATTCCGTCGAAGATTTTTGACGGATAATGAATTCCGTCGAAAATGGATGAATAAAATAAATGCAAAAGAATTGATTTTATGAAGTTTTTCGATGAAAAATGGATTCCGTCGAACATTTTTGACGAAAAATGTATTCCTTCAAAAACGGATGAATAAAATTAATGCAAAAGAAATTGATTTTGTGAAGTTTTTCGACGGAAAACAAATTGCATCGAAAACGGATGAATAAAATAAATGCAAAAGAAATTGATTTTGTGAAGATTTTTGACGGAAAAAAATTCCGTCGAAAACGGATGGATAAAATAAATGCAAAAGAAATTGATTTTGTGAAGTTTTTCGGCGGAAAATGGATTCCGTAGAAGATTTTTGACGGAAAATGGATTCGTCTAAGACTTTTGACGGAAAATGAATTCCATCGAAAATGGATGAATAAAATAAATGCAAAAGAAATTGATTTTGTGAAGATTTTCAACTGAAAACGGATTCCGTCGTAAATGGATGAATAAAATAAATGTAAAAGAAATTGATTTTATGAAGTTTTTCGACGAAAAATGGATTTCGTCGAAGATTTTTGATGAAAAATGTATTCCGTCGAAAACGGATGAATAAAATAAATGCAAAAGAAATTGATTTTGTGAAGTTTTTCGATGGAAAATGAATTCCGTCGAAAACGTGTGAATAAAATAAATGCAAAAGAAATTGATTTTGTGAAGTTGTTCGACGGAAAATGGATTCCGTAGAAGATTTTTGATGGAAAATGGATTCCGTCAAAGATTTTTGATGGAAAATGAATTTCGTCGAAAACGGATGAATAAAATAAATGCAAAAGAAATTGATTTTGCGAAGTTTTTCGATGGAAAATGGATTCCGTCGAAGATTTTTGACGGAAAATGGATTCCGTCGAAGATTTTTGACGGATAATGAATTCCGTCGAAAAGGGATGAATAAAATAAATGCAAAAGAAATTGATTTTATGAAGTTTTTCGATGAAAAATGGATTCCGTCGAACATTTTTGATGAAAAATGTATTCCTTCAAAAACGGATGAATAAAATAAATGCAAAAGAAATTGATTTTGTGAAGTTTTTCGACGGAAAACAAATTGCATCGAAAACGGATGAATAAAATAAATGCAAAAGAAATTGATTTTGTGAAGATTTTTGACGGAAAATGGATTCCTTCGAAGATTTTTGACGGAAAATGTATTCCGTCGAAAACGGATGAATAAAATAAATGCAAAAGTAATTGATTTTGTGAAGTTTTGTGACGGAAAAAAATTCCGCCGAAAACGGATGGATAAAATAAATGCAAAAGAAATTGATTTTGTGAAGTTTTTCGGCGGAAAATGGATTCCGTAGAAGATTTTTGACGGAAAATGGATTCGTCTAAGACTTTTGACGGAAAATGAATTCCATCGAAAATGGATGAATAAAATAAATGCAAAAGAAATTGATTTTGTGAAGATTTTCAACTGAAAACGGAATCCGTCGTAAATGGATGAATAAAATAAATGCAAAAGAAATTGATTTTATGAAGTTTTTCGACGAAAAATGGATTTCGTCGAAGATTTTTGATGAAAAATGTATTCCGTCGAAAACGGATGAATAAAATAAATGCAAAAGAAATTGATTTTGTGAAGTTTTTCGATGGAAAATGAATTCCGTCGAAAACGGATGAATAAAATAAATGCAAAAGAAATTGATTTTGTGAAGTTTTTCGACGGAAAACAAATTGCATCGAAAACGGATGAATAAAATAATTGCAAAAGAAATTGATTTTGTGAAGATTTTTGACGGAAAATGGATTCCTTCGAAGATTTTTGACGGAAAATGTATTCCGTCGAAAACGGATGAATAAAATAAATGCAAAAGTAATTGATTTTGTGAAGTTTTGTGACGGAAAAAAATTCCGTCGAAAACGGATGGATAAAATAAATGCAAAAGAAATTGATTTTGTGAAGTTTTTCGGCGGAAAATGGATTCCGTAGAAGATTTTTGACGAAAAATGGATTCGTCTAAGACTTTTGACGGAAAATGAATTCCATCGAAAATGGATGAATAAAATAAATGCAAAAGAAATTGATTTTGTGAAGATTTTCAACTGAAAACGGATTCCGTCGTAAATGGATGAATAAAATAAATGCAAAAGAAATTGATTTTAAGAAGTTTTTCGACGAAAAATGGATTTCGTCGAAGATTTTTGATGAAAAATGTATTCCGTCGAAAACGGATGAATAAAATAAATGCAAAAGAAATTGATTTTGTGAAGTTTTTCGATGGAAAATGAATTCCGTCGAAAACGTGTGAATAAAATAAATGCAAAAGAAATTGATTTTGTGAAGTTTTTCGACAGAAAATGGATTCCGTCGAAGATTTTTGACGGAAAATGTATTCCGTCCAAAACGGATGAATAAAATAAATGCAAAAGAAATTGATTTTATGAAGTTTTTCGACGAAAAATGGATTCCTTCGAAAACGGATGAATAAAATAAATGTAAAAGAAATTGATTTTGTGAAGATTTTTGATGGAAAATGGATTCCGTCGAAGATTTTTGACGAAAAATGAATTCCATCGAAAATGGATGAACAAAATAAATGCAAAAGAAATTGATTTTGTGAAGTTTTTCGACGGAAAATGGATTCCGTCGAAGATTTTTGACGGAAAATGTATTCCGTCGAAAACGGATGAATAAAATAAATGCAAAAGAAGTTTTGTGAAGTTTTTCGACGGAAAAAGAATTGCGTCGAAAACGGATTAATAAAATAAATGCAAAAGAAATTGATTTTTTGGAGTTTTTTGATGGAAAATGGATTGCGTAGAAGATTTTTGATGGAAAATTGATTCCGTCGAAGATTTTTGATGGAAAATGAATTCCGTCGAAAACGGATGAATAAAATAAATGCAAAAGAAATTGATTTTGTGAAGTTTTTCGACGGAAAATGGATTCCGTCGAAGATTTTTGACGGAAAATGGATTCCGTCAAAGATTTTTGATGGAAAATGATTTCCGTCGAAAACGGATGAATAAAATAAATGCAAAAGAAATTGATTTTGTGAAGTTTTTCGATGGAAAATGGATTCCGTCGAAGATTTTTGACGGAAAATGGATTCCATCGAAGATTTTTGACGGATAATGAATTCCGTCGAAAAGGGATGAATAAAATAAATGCAAAAGAAATTGATTTTATGAAGTTTTTCGATGAAAAATGGATTCCGTTGAACATTTTTGACGAAAAATGTATTCCTTCAAAAACGGATGAATAAAATAAATGCAAAAGAAATTGATTTTGTGAAGTTTTTCGACGGAAAACAAATTGCATCGAAAACGGATGAATAAAATAAATGCAAAAGAAATTGATTTTGTGAAGATTTTTGACGGAAAATGGATTCCTTCGAAGATTTTTGACGGAAAATGTATTCCGTCGAAAACGGATGAATAAAATAAATGCAAAAGTAATTGATTTTGTGAAGTTTTGTGACGGAAAAAAATTCCGTCGAAAACGGATGGATAAAATAAATGCAAAAGAAATTGATTTTGTGAAGTTTTTCGGCGGAAAATGGATTCCGTAGAAGATTTTTGACGGAAAATGGATTCGTCTAAGACTTTTGACGGAAAATGAATTCCATCGAAAATGGATGAATAAAATAAATGCAAAAGAAATTGATTTTGTGAAGATTTTCAACTGAAAACGGATTCCGTCGTAAATGGATGAATAAAATAAATGCAAAAGAAATTGATTTTATGAAGTTTTTCGACGAAAAATGGATTTCGTCGAAGATTTTTGATGAAAAATGTATTCCGTCGAAAACGGATGAATAAAATAAATGCAAAAGAAATTGATTTTGTGAAGTTTTTCGATGGAAAATGAATTCCGTCGAAAACGTGTGAATAAAATAAATGCAAAAGAAATTGATTTTGTGAAGTTTTTCGACGGAAAATGGATTCCGTCGAAGATTTTTGACGGAAAATGTATTCCGTCCAAAACGGATGAATAAAATAAATGCAAAAGAAATTGATTTTATGAAGTTTTTCGACGAAAAATGGATTCCTTCGAAAACGGATGAATAAAATAAATGTAAAAGAAATTGATTTTGTGAAGATTTTTGACGGAAAATGGATTCCGTCGAAGATTTTTGACGAAAAATGAATTCCATCGAAAATGGATGAACAAAATAAATGCAAAAGAAATTGATTTTGTGAAGTTTTTCGACGGAAAATGGATTCCGTCGAAGATTTTTGACGGAAAATGTATTCCGTCGAAAACGGATGAATAAAATAAATGCAAAAGAAGTTTTGTGAAGTTTTTCGACGGAAAAAGAATTGCGTCGAAAACGGATTAATAAAATAAATGCAAAAGAAATTGATTTTTTGGAGTTTTTTGATGGAAAATGGATTTCGTAGAAGATTTTTGATGGAAAATTGATTCCGTCGAAGATTTTTGATGGAAAATGAATTCCGTCGAAAACGGATGAATAAAATAAATGCAAAAGAAATTGATTTTGTGAAGTTTTTCGACGGAAAATGGATTCTGTCGAAGATTTTTGACGAAAAATGAAATTCCGTAAAAAATGGATGAATAAAATAAATGCAAAAGAAATTGATTTTATGAAGTTTTTCGACGAGAAATGGGTTCCGTCAAAAATTTTTGACGCAAAATGTATTCCGTCAAAAACGGAAGAATAAAATAAATGCAAAAGAAATTGATTTTGTGAAGTTTTTCGATGGAAAATGGATTCCGTCGAAGTTTTTTGACGAAAAATGTATTCCGTCGAAAACGGATGACTAAAATAAATGCAAATGAGAATATTTTGTGAAGTTTTTCGACGGAAAAAGAATTTCATCGAAAACGGATTAATAAAATAAATGCAAAAGAAATTGATTTTGTGAAGTTTTTCGACGGAAAATGGATTCCGTAGAAGATTTTTGATGGAAAATGGATTACGTCAAAGATTTTTGATGGAAAATGAATTCCGTCGAAAACAGATGAATAAAATAAATGCAAAAGAAATTGATTTTGTGAAGTTTTTCGATGGAAAATGGATTCCGTCGAAGATTTTTGACGGAAAATGGATTCCGTCGAAGATTTTTGACGGATAATGAATTCCGTCGAAAAGGGATGAATAAAATAAATGCAAAAGAAATTGATTTTATGAAGTTTTTCGATGAAAAATGGATTCCGTCGAACATTTTTGACGAAAAATGTATTCCTTCAAAAACGGATGAATAAAATAAATGCAAAAGAAATTGATTTTGTGAAGTTTTTCGACGGAAAACAAATTGCATCGAAAACGGATGAATAAAATAAATGCAAAAGAAATTGATTTTGTGAAGATTTTTGACGGAAAATGGATTCCTTCGAAGATTTTTGACGGAAAATGTATTCCGTCGAAAACGGATGAATAAAATAAATGCAAAAGTAATTGATTTTGTGAAGTTTTGTGACGGAAAAAAATTCCGTCGAAAACGGATGGATAAAATAAATGCAAAAGAAATTGATTTTGTGAAGTTTTTCGGCGGAAAATGGATTCCGTAGAAGATTTTTGACGGAAAATGGATTCGTCTAAGACTTTTGACGGAAAATGAATTCCATCGAAAATGGATGAATAAAATAAATGCAAAAGAAATTGATTTTGTGAAGATTTTCAACTGAAAACGGATTCCGTCGTAAATGGATGAATAAAATAAATGCAAAAGAAATTGATTTTATGAAGTTTTTCGACGAAAAATGGATTTCGTCGAAGATTTTTGATGAAAAATGTATTCCTTCGAAAACGGATGAATAAAATAAATGCAAAAGAAATTGATTTTGTGAAGTTTTTCGATGGAAAATGAATTCCGTCGAAAACGTGTGAATAAAATAAATGCAAAAGAAATTGATTTTGTGAAGTTTTTCGACGGAAAATGGATTCCGTCGAAGATTTTTGACGGAAAATGTATTCCGTCGAAAACGGATGAATAAAATAAATGCAAAAGAAATTGATTTTATGAAGTTTTTCGACGAAAAATGGATTCCTTCGAAAACGGATGAATAAAATAAATGTAAAAGAAATTGATTTTGTGAAGATTTTTGACGGAAAATGGATTCCGTCGAAGATTTTTGACGAAAAATGAATTCCATCGAAAATGGATGAACAAAATAAATGGAAAAGAAATTGATTTTGTGAAGTTTTTCGACGGAAAATGGATTCCGTCGAAGATTTTTGACGGAAAATGTATTCCGTCGAAAACGGATGAATAAAATAAATGCAAAAGAAGTTTTGTGAAGTTTTTCGACGGAAAAAGAATTGCGTCGAAAACGGATTAATAAAATAAATGCAAAAGAAATTGATTTTTTGGAGTTTTTTGATGGAAAATGGATTTCGTAGAAGATTTTTGATGGAAAATTGATTCCGTCGAAGATTTTTGATGGAAAATGAATTCCGTCGAAAACGGATGAATAAAATAAATGCAAAAGAAATTGATTTTGTGAAGTTTTTCGACGGAAAATGGATTCCGTCGAAGATTTTGGACGGAAAATGTATTCCGTCGAAAACGGATGAATAAAATAAATGCAAAAGAAATTGATTTTATGAAGTTTTTCGACGAAAAATGGATTCCATCGAAAACGGATGAATAAAATAAATGTAAAAGAAATTGATTTTGTGAAGATATTTGACGGAAAATGGATTCCGTCGAAGATTTTTGACGAAAAATGAATTCCCTCGAAAATGGATGAACAAAATAAATGCAAAAGAAATTGATTTTGTGAAGTTTTTCGACGGAAAATGGATTCCGTCGAAGATTTTTGACGGAAAATGTATTCCGTCGAAAACGGATGAATAAATTAAATGCAAAAGAAGTTTTGTGAAGTTTTTCGACGGAAAAAGAATTGCGTCGAAAACGGATTAATAAAATAAATGCAAAAGAAATTGATTTTTTGGAGTTTTTTGATGGAAAATGGATTTCGTAGAAGATTTTTGATGGAAAATTGATTCCGTCGAAGATTTTTGATGGAAAATGAATTCCGTCGAAAACGGATGAATAAAATAAATGCAAAAGAAATTGATTTTGTGAAGTTTTTCGACGGAAAATGGATTCTGTCGAAGATTTTTGACGAAAAATGAATTCCGTAAAAAATGGATGAATAAAATAAATGCAAAAGAAATTGATTTTATGAAGTTTTTCGACGAGAAATGGGTTCCGTCAAAGATTTTTGACGCAAAATGTATTCCGTCAAAAACGGAAGAATAAAATAAATGCAAAAGAAATTGATTTTGTGAAGTTTTTCGATGGAAAATGGATTCCGTCGAAGTTTTTTGACGAAAAATGTATTCCGTCGAAAACGGATGACTAAAATAAATGCAAATGAGAATATTTTGTGAAGTTTTTCGACGGAAAAAGAATTTCATCGAAAACGGATTAATAAAATAAATGCAAAAGAAATTGATTT
This sequence comes from Gastrolobium villosum, assembly GCA_032173675.1. Taxonomy (NCBI): domain Eukaryota; kingdom Viridiplantae; phylum Streptophyta; class Magnoliopsida; order Fabales; family Fabaceae; genus Gastrolobium; species Gastrolobium villosum. The sequence continues at coordinate 18,876 of JAVKPL010003856.1, forward strand.
TGTGAAGTTTTTCGACGGAAAATGGATTCCGTAGAAGATTTTTGATGGAAAATGGATTCCGTCAAAGATTTTTGATGGAAAATGATTTCCGTCGAAAACGGATGAATAAAATAAATGCAAAAGAAATTGATTTTGTGAAGTTTTTCGATGGAAAATGGATTCCGTCGAAGATTTTTGACGGAAAATGGATTCCATCGAAGATTTTTGACGGATAATGAATTCCGTCGAAAAGGGATGAATAAAATAAATGCAAAAGAAATTGATTTTATGAAGTTTTTCGATGAAAAATGGATTCCGTCGAACATTTTTGACGAAAAATGTATTCCTTCAAAAACGGATGAATAAAATAAATGCAAAAGAAATTGATTTTGTGAAGTTTTTCGACGGAAAACAAATTGCATCGAAAACGGATGAATAAAATAAATGCAAAAGAAATTGATTTTGTGAAGATTTTTGACGGAAAATGGATTCCTTCGAAGATTTTTGACGGAAAATGTATTCCGTCGAAAACGGATGAATAAAATAAATGCAAAAGTAATTGATTTTGTGAAGTTTTGTGACGGAAAAAAAATTCCGTCGAAAACGGATGGATAAAATAAATGCAAAAGAAATTGATTTTGTGAAGTTTTTCGGCGGAAAATGGATTCCGTAGAAGATTTTTGACGGAAAATGGATTCGTCTAAGACTTTTGACGGAAAATGAATTCCATCGAAAATGGATGAATAAAATAAATGCAAAAGAAATTGATTTTGTGAAGATTTTCAACTGAAAACGGATTCCGTCGTAAATGGATGAATAAAATAAATGCAAAAGAAATTGATTTTATGAAGTTTTTCGACGAAAAATGGATTTCGTCGAAGATTTTTGATGAAAAATGTATTCCTTCGAAAACGGATGAATAAAATAAATGCAAAAGAAATTGATTTTGTGAAGTTTTTCGATGGAAAATGAATTCCGTCGAAAACGTGTGAATAAAATAAATGCAAAAGAAATTGATTTTGTGAAGTTTTTCGACGGAAAATGGATTCCGTCGAAGATTTTTGACGGAAAATGTATTCCGTCGAAAACGGATGAATAAAATAAATGCAAAAGAAATTGATTTTATGAAGTTTTTCGACGAAAAATGGATTCCTTCGAAAACGGATGAATAAAATAAATGTAAAAGAAATTGATTTTGTGAAGATTTTTGACGGAAAATGGATTCCGTCGAAGATTTTTGACGAAAAATGAATTCCATCGAAAATGGATGAACAAAATAAATGGAAAAGAAATTGATTTTGTGAAGTTTTTCGACGGAAAATGGATTCCGTCGAAGATTTTTGACGGAAAATGTATTCCGTCGAAAACGGATGAATAAAATAAATGCAAAAGAAGTTTTGTGAAGTTTTTCGACGGAAAAAGAATTGCGTCGAAAACGGATTAATAAAATAAATGCAAAAGAAATTGATTTTTTGGAGTTTTTTGATGGAAAATGGATTTCGTAGAAGATTTTTGATGGAAAATTGATTCCGTCGAAGATTTTTGATGGAAAATGAATTCCGTCGAAAACGGATGAATAAAATAAATGCAAAAGAAATTGATTTTGTGAAGTTTTTCGACGGAAAATGGATTCCGTCGAAGATTTTGGACGGAAAATGTATTCCGTCGAAAACGGATGAATAAAATAAATGCAAAAGAAATTGATTTTATGAAGTTTTTCGACGAAAAATGGATTCCATCGAAAACGGATGAATAAAATAAATGTAAAAGAAATTGATTTTATGAAGATTTTTGACGGAAAATGGATTCCGTCGAAGATTTTTGACGAAAAATAAATTCCCTCGAAAATGGATGAACAAAATAAATGTTCCGTCGAAAACGGATGAATAAAATAAATGCAAAAGAAG